>JALGQZ010000012.1:46017534-46020034 GCA_023105745.1 Austropuccinia psidii | reverse complement strand
TTTGAAGGATTAATTTGATTTGATTTAAGACAAGAAGAATCATTACTAGGCTAAAATTAAGTAAGAATTTGTTAAAAAATTAAATTAAATTAAATTAAATTAAATTGATTAGAATTTTAAAATAAGAATAATTTACTTGAATGGTTATAGCTTGAGAGTAATTTATTGAACCGGCTGAATCACGAATTTGAAGTGTTATAGGAGTATTGCTAGGTAAGTTTACGTTCCAAGTCATCGAATTACCATCATGTACTCCTAATTCGGATAAAGGTAATGCGCTAGTTTGACCTGCAGGGATTACCTAAAAGATTTTTATAAAAAAAAGAAAATAAATATAAATTTTTTAAAAAATTAATGATAATTAAATAAATTACTTACTGAAATTATATAAGGTGGAGTACCACTATTAAAGCTTAATAAAGCCGGTAAACATTGTACTAGAGACTAAAAAATAAAAATAAAAAATTAATTAAATCGAAATTTGATAAAAATAAAAATAAAAAATAAAAAATAAAAAATAAAAACTTACGGGTGGAGTATTAATTACTGGATTATTGGAATTAATTTGTGATTTAATTTTTAAAATTAAAATTTCTAAAATTAAAATTAAAATTAAAATTTTCATATTTTTTTATTTTTTATTTTTAAATTTAAATTTAAATTTTTTATTTTTAAATCAATCTCGATTAAAATTTTTAAAAAGTCAAATTTGAATTTTGAAGGAATAAATTTAATCTTAAAATTTACTCTAGTCAAAGGAGAATTCATTTGATTTGATAGCTGTAGCCTGTTACTGTAACAATAACTGTACAAATCTCCACTTAAATCTTTAATCTACTGTAATGTACAAATTTACGTTTATCTTACATCGCTCGATTTACTGTAAATTTAAATTTTAAATTAAAATTTTAAAATCTTCTTTTCTGATTTTTTAATTTTTATATTCTAATCACAATTACAATTACAATTACACTGTCATAATACTAAGTCAACTGACCATTTACAGTACACTTTACATTCTTATTCAATTTAAATATTTAAGCCACTTTAAAAAATAAATTAAATTAAATTACTCAACTTGGTGAGTAGAGTACTGTACTGTACAATTAAATTCAGTCTAAAAAATATTAATTTAACACAAATTTTTGGACTGAAACCAAATGTCTTTGTAGAATGGTAATTGAGCAAGCATTTGAATAATTAAAAAAATTATTTTTGATACTTATTAACTCCTCAAAAAAAATTGTACCTCTAAATAAAGGTAAAATTTTAGTTTCATGTATGATTTTACATAATATTCTTAATAGGAATGACTAAAGATATTTGAAAACATTCAATAATAATAATCAAAGGAGAAATGCTTTAATTTGTTGATTTAGAATAATTGTCACTACTTATAGTCTGTAAAAGTCAAAAAAATATTGGTTGTTGTTTTTTTTAAAAAAAAATGAATAAATATACCTATTTGAAAGGTACTCAAGATTACTATTTAAAAAATTTACATGGCCATATAGGTATCAAAAAACAATAAAATTTCCTTATATTGTAAGTAATAATAATTACAAAATGCAGTCAAAATATCATAGTACATGTTTTCATATCCCCCAAAGGTAATTTAGCTAAATTCAACTAATAAAGATATTATTAGTACTGCTCAGGTGTCAATCATGATAACTTTTTGACTCATTCTAGGCTAAAAGACTCTCAAATTGTACTTGTAAATGAGAAAGTTCAAATTTTAATTTCTCTACTAATATTACAATTAATTTTTTTTTTTAATTCAATCTCTTCATTCATAATTTTAATTTATTATTTCATGAATTTGTTTTTCTTTTTTTTTTTAACAAATTTTTCTGATTTGTTTCTGAAATTTGTTTGACTAAAAAATATTTTTTTAAAAATAAATTGATTTTGAATCTATTCTTCAATTAAATTTTTAAAATTATTTATAAATATTATTATATTAATTTTTAATTATATTAATCTTATTGATCTTGAAAAATTAAATGAAGAACATTAACTACTCCAAAAAAATAATAATAAAAAATTGTTCCTTTTTTAACTTTTATGATTTATGATTGAATAATTCACTTTTCTTAAAGAATCATATCATTCTCAATTTTTTTTTTGGAAATTATGTGAATTCAAATTTGTAATACCAATTTTCACTAATAAAAACTTAATAACCTATTTATCTTTATTAATTTAATTTCTATTTAAAAAATCTAATTAAAATCTTTTTTCAAAAAAAATTTCACAAGTAAATTTTTTTTTGGTATATTTCTAATCAATTATTTAAGATTATTTAGCTACTTAAATAAATTAATTCAAAGTATGAAAAAAAAAAAAAACATTTCCTCACAAGAATTGATCTCTAATAATTTCATATTAAAAATCTTAAAAAATTTTAAAGTAAGATAAAATCTTTTATATCTTAGATTTTCTAAGATTAAAGTAAATCTTTAAGATCCACCTCATTAGACCTTTCCAAAATTAAATC